>CM043699.1:116187035-116192035 GCA_023935145.1 Bretschneidera sinensis
TATATCATTGATATTTCTTTTTTTCTCTTTCTCTCATCCTTCCATTTATCCGCATACTTTTCTATTTCGCTTCACAACTTATAATCCGATGGATTTTTCTTTTTTTTATGCAAAAAAAAAAAATTTCAGTTGCTGCAATGATATGACTAATTTATCATATCTTGACTGGTTCTTTGGATCCAGCTAATGCGAAGCAATGAGTTGGTTATTAGTGCTATTAGTTCCTATTATGGGTTGGTTCATTTTTTGTGAATCCTAATCCTAAAAAAAACCAACGAGTCACACACTAAGCATAGCAATTAGATCAAAGGATCAATCAAATTTTTATTCAACCTTATAGAATTGCTCATTTTTATTGATTGAACATAAAAAAATAAAGAAGAATTTAATTTTTTTTTATCACTGGGTAGAACATAAAGGCAAGTAAAGTTTTTTTATTCTTCGTCTACGAATATCCAAATTTTTATTCCTAATACCCCATAGATAGTTCGAACTGTATAGGAACAATAATCAATTTTCGCCTCAATGGTTTGTAGAGGAACCCTACCTTCTCTGATCCATTCGACACGTGCAATTTCTTTTCCGTCGATATGCTCGGCAATTTGCACTTGAATTCCTTTTGTATTCACCTGTTCAGTTAATTCAATAGCTTTTTTCATTGCTTTGCGAAACGAAACTCTATTCTTTAATTGTTCAGCTATAAATTCTGCAAGAATATTGGGGTGTCCATAAGGATTTGAAATTCTTGTAATAGCAATGTTGAGTTTTTGGTTCACACAATTAAGTTCTTTTTGTACATTCATCTGTAATTCTTCGATTCTTCTAGGCTTATCTTCAATTAATAATTTTGGGAATCCCATATAGATTATGACCTGAATCAGATTGATTCTTTTTTGAATTTCTATACGCGCAATTCCCTCGACACCAGAGGATATTCTAATATTTTTTTGTACATAATTCTTGATACATTCTCGTATTTTTTTTATCTTCTTGTAAACCCTCAGAATAATTTTTTGGTTGTGCAAACCAAAGAGAATGATGACTTTGGGTTGTACCAAGTCTGAAACCAAGTGGATTTATTTTTTGTCCCATAAGCCTCCACTATTATATGTATTAGGACATGTCATATTTATGTTCTTATTTATCCATCCAGGTTTTTTTTAAGCACATTACATATTCTTTATATTCTTCATAGAAGGATATATCTTCCAATACGATAGTTATATGACAAGTGGGTCTTTTTATCGGAGAACTCCATCCTCGGGCTCGGGGTTTGAATTTTTTCACCGTAGTACCCTCGTTGACTTCGGCTTTACTAATGACTGAACTCGTTTCGCTGAAACCCTTATTATGACTAGCATTTGCTGCTGCAGAATAAACCGATTTAAAAATGGGATAACATGCTCGATAAGGCCTGAGTTCTAGTATCATAAGTGTTTCCTCGTAGGAATGTCCACGAATCTGATCAATTACTCTTCGTGCTTTGTGGGCAGACATACATATATGTTGACCTAAAGCGTATACTTTTGTACATGAATTCTTCTTTCTCTTCTTTATCATAAGGTTCGCCTCTCACTACTGAATCTATATTCATTTTATTAACGACGGGATTTATTATCATTTTCGCATGTCCACGGAAATTTAGAGTAGGTGCAAATTCTCCCAATTTCTGTCCTACCATACGATCTGTTATATAAACAGGCAAGTGTTCCCTTCCATTATGGATAGCAATAGTATGGCCGATCATTGTGGGTATAATGGTAGATGCCCGGGACCAAGTTATTATTATTTCTTTTTCCGTCTTTGTATTAAGCTTATCGATTTTCTTAATAAATGATTTGCTACAAAAGGATTTTTTTTAGTGAACGTGTCACAGTTAATTAACTCTTTTTTTTTTAGACAAAGAAAGAAATTAGATTTTCTCTACTATTTACTACATCGACGAAGAATCAAATTATCACTATATTTATTCCTTTTTCTACTTCTTCTTCCAAGTGCAGGATAACTCTTCTGTTAATTATTTTTTGTTCTTCTTTGCCCCATAGAGATATTGAATAAAAAGAGCTACTTTTTTTGCTACTGTAATTTTGAAAATGAATGTTTAAATGTCCTTCAAAAGTAAGTAAATAGACCCGAAACATATAAAATGCGGTTAATCCGGCTGTGGAATAAGCTATTATTGCAAAAAGAGGTGAATACAACCAACTATCATTAAGAATTTCATCTTTGGACCAAAAACAAGCAAGGGGTGGAATACCACAAAAAGAAAGTGTACCTAACAAAAAAGTAGTTTTTGTAATTGGGGCATGCTTTTTTAAACCACCCATAAAAACAATATTCTGGCTTTTATCTGGAGAATATCCAACAAATAGCTTCCATTGAATGAATAATTGATCCGGATCCTAAAAACAACAATGCTTTCGAATAAGCATGAGTAATCAAATGAAATAAAGCGGCTCGATAAGACCCCATACCTAGAGCTAACATCATATAACCCAATTGAGACATTGTAGAATAGGCTAAACTTCTCTTAATATCTTTTTGAGCAAGAGCTAAAGTAGCTCCTAAAAGTGCTGTTATTGTACCTATCAAAGATATTAGATACATTATGTAAGGTATTATTTTGAAAAGAGGAAGAAGCCGAGCTACAAGAAAAATTCCCGCTGCTACCATAGTAGCAGCATGTATAAGAGCAGAAATAGGAGTAGGTCCCTCCATAGCATCAGGTAACCATACATGAAGGGGGAATTGCGCGGATTTAGCAATTAGGCCTGCAAATAATAGAAAAGCACACAAAGTAACAAATAAAAAATGAACCTTATTATTATAAATAAAGTTATTAAATATTTCGAACAAATCCTGAAATTCGAAACTACCCGTTATCCAATAAAGACCTAAGATTCTTAATAATAAACCAAAATCCCCTACACGATTAGTTACAAAGGCTTTTTGACAAGCATTCGCTGCAATAGGTCGTGTGAACCAAAAACTTATTAATAAATAAGAACACATTCCAACTAATTCCCAAAAAATATAAACTTGTGTCAAATTAGAACTAGTAACTAATCCCAACATTGAAGTATTGAAAAAACTCATATAAGCAAAGAATCTCAAATACCCTTGATCATGAGACATATAATTGTCACTATAAATAAGAATCAAAATTCCAATAGTAGTGATTAATATTGACATAATAGAAGTAAGTGGATCAATAAAGTGGCCAAACTCGAAAGAAAATTCATTATTTATAGTCCAAGACCATACATATTGATGGGCGGAACTTCTTGTTATTTGTTGAATAGATAGATCGACCGAAAAGACCATAACTATACTTAACAGAAAAATACTAAGAAAAGCCCACAGACGGCGAAGATTTTTTGTTGCCATCGGAAAAAGTAGAAGTCCCACTCCTAGTAAAATAGGAACTGGAAGTGGAATGAAAGGTATGATCCATGAATACTGATATGTATGTTCCAAAAAAAAAAAAAAAAAAAAAACCTTTTTATTTTATTCTTAATTAATTATTTCTGATTCACCGGTTCTTATTTATTTTCAAAGGGGGCAATAAAAAAATCAAGAGATTTCAAACTTAAATGGAATTTTTTTTTCTATTCGGAATTAGTGTGAATCTTTCCCAAATACTTCAAAAAAATATTCAAATCCAGAAATTAGAAGTGGTTAAATGATGTGACTAAGTTACTAGTGAAAAATAAAAAATTACTTTTATTTATTAAACAAGATTCTTATGAAGATACATAAAAATTCAATTATTATTACGTATTACAAAAATTTCTATACATACATACATCAAAAATAAAATAGAGATTACACTACAAAAAAGTTCTTGATATGAATCATAATCATAGGATGGACAAAAACTTTACCCCCCAAAAAAACTAGTTATTTTAGTTTGTTATTTCGGAATCATTAACTAGTTCATTGTGGACCTAATTGATTGTCTTCCATTACAATAAAAGGCACTTATGTTTGTAACAAAGACTATGATATCTGATATTTTTCTTTACATATGAAGAAATTCGTAAATTTTTTTTTTTACAAAATCATATATCGATTAACTATAACTAAACTACAGGTCTCACTCGAATTTGAAAATTTTAATTAGGTATATTCCCTCTTCGAGTTTGACCTATTAATCGAAAAAAAAATTAAAGTTTTTCTTTTAATTAGGTAAGTAAAGTAAAAGGTAAAGGTTGGGTTCTTAAACTTTTCGATGTCTTTTTCCTGTATAAATAGAAACATAGCACGACAAACATAGATAGGGATGGATGTAAACAGAAAAAAAAATTTGTATTTTTTTTTTTATCAACTTCAACCAATTCAACTTATATTTACATTATATGGCATAGTGTCTTCTAGAGATTTGAATGGGGATATAAAAAATACCAATAAATAAAAATTATTATTTCTTCCGGATATTGTAATGGAATAGAAAAAAAAAATCCTATACTATATCATATTACTTTTCTTTTATGTTTTTTTTGTTCCAGTAATATTTTATGTTATTTTTACATATCTATTTTTTTTTTGTTTTGAAGATAGTATATATAATCTAAAGAATAATATAAATAGATAAATAAATAAATGGACAGACAAGGAATAGGAACGAACGATTCATTTTGAACAATAGATGTCTTTCACATCCAAAGCACTGAATAACCTTTTTCATTTTTGAATGGTAGTTCCAAAAAAACGTACTTCTATATCAAAAAAGTGTATTTGTAAAAATATTTGGAAAAAGAAGGGATATTGGGCAGCGTTGAAAGCTTTTTCGTTATCGAAATCTCTTTCTACAGGGAATTCAGAAAGTTTTTTTGTACAACAAAACATTACAATAATCTGAATAAGTGTAACTCGAAAAGCTAATTTCTTTTAGAATATACTAATTTCTATTATAATATATAAGTAATGAATATAAAAGGAATGATTTCCATTCCCTAATGTTTTGAACCGATTGATTTTGTCGACTAAATTCTGAAATA